>ONZH01000578.1:0-18780 GCA_900303285.1 Rhinella marina | reverse complement strand
TAGGTGTTCAATCTTGTAGTTCAGCGGTTCCTCAAGACATACCCCAATTTGTCTGATTTGCTCACCAAGGTTTGATGCATCTGGGCGCAATTCCGCAAGTCAACCACAGATGCTGGCACTCTCAGGGCAGTGCAATGGCGCTTACAACTGACTGCTCACCGACTGTTGTGCGACGTGCCCACGCGATGGAATTTCCACATTACACATGTTAGCCAGGGTTTAAAGGCAGCGCAGAGCGATTGTAGACTGCCAGATGACAACTTCCACGAGAACTGGTAGTCAGGTTAGTCAGTTCTTCAAGTCTAAAATGAGGAGTGGACGTGGATGTCTGATATCTGTCAGGTATTAAGCAACTTTGAGGAGTCAACGCAGATGGTCAGCGGCGATGCCACCAATTTTTTAATGAGTTAGTCATTATAGGATTAATAGCTAAAAATGCTTGTTGAAAAGTTTGTTAGGTAGAGGTTAACATAAAAACTAATAATATAAGTAATGGAGAGTGAATTAAAGATCATAAGAAAGTTAAATTTGTAGAATCCGTGGGCAGATGGGGAAGCGTGGCCATGGTGCCGATGTTGGTACGAAGGCCCTATGGCAACACATGCAGCATCACCATAAAGTGACCTGGGAAAACCGTAGTGCTAATGTACAGCCTGATGCAGCAACCGTTGCATCACCGAGTGGCCCACACCCCTTTTCCTACAGTCAAGGCTCCACCACTTTAGAAGGAGGGGGCTGGGATTTTTTGCCATCATCTACTGGTCCTGATGATCCTCCTTCTACTCCTCACCACTCATTTAGTCAGTAATCGATCACAGAGGCGATAGCAAAAAGACAACGATATGCATGCAATTATCCAACGGCGAAGAAGCTGAATGTGCTATGTGGTGAACTCTAGTCCTTTCAGAGAACTGATGACTTGTGCCAATCTAAGGTGAAGAGTCCCAAGCCGTCATTACTTTGCGAAAAAGGTATTAACTGCTCTGTACACGTATGTTGAACAGAGGTTGGCCACTCCTTGTGGCTGTCAGTGTCTGTAAAAGTTCATGTGTGGAGATGTAATTATGGTCAAGGAATATTGTATGTCCTTTATGTCCCACTGGGTAAATGTGGTTCCTGCCCAGGCCACACCAGCAACTTGGCCAAGTGACACCATTGCCTCCTCCACGTTCTCAAGCTTTGTGTCCTGTGCCAATGTCCGCCTCTGCCTGCTCATCCTTCACTGTATCCTCAGCTTTCACTGCAGGGATAATTTGGAGTGCTCCTCTAGCATGCTACATATGCAGGGCACTGCAGTTTTACAGCTATTCTGCACCAAGTCTGCCTGGGCAAAAGGAGTCACTCAGGGGAGGAACTGCTCCTCGTCCTCCATCAAGAAATCGCATTCTGTCTGTCTCAACGCCAACAGAAAATCAGAACCATGGTCACCGATAACAGGAAAAACATGATGTTGGTGCTGCGTCAAGGAGGGCTAAGCCATGCGCCATGCATAGAGCATGTGTTTAATATGGTTGTAAAGTGGTTTCTGAAGTCTTCCAACAATCTTAAAGACATCTTTAAAATGGCCAGGAAACTCTGAATGCACTTCAGCCACTCTTATACTGCAAGCATACCCTTCTTGAGCTGCAAAGGCAGAATGGCTTAACTCAACATCGGCTTATATGCAACATTTCCATCCATTGGAACTCCACCCTCCATATCTTGGACCAACTACATGAGCAGAGAAAGGCCATAAACAATTTCTTGATGATACAGGTGAACAGGAGTACTCCTCTGTGTAACTTCGATGTTAGCCAGTGGCAGCTCATGCTTTGTGAACTTGTGACACCAGACGTTTGCTCAGGCCCTTTGGGGAGGCCTCTTTATTTGTCAGTCACCAGGACTACAGAATGAACCAAGTCATTCCACTGCTTCAAGTTCTGGAACAGATGCTGCTAAATCTGGCTGGCAAGGGGACAGGAGACGTGATGTCTACATCTCATGGCCTCATGAGCCCTGTAAAGGAGGAGGACATTTACGCACATGCAATGTATACACAAATGGGTGTTTTTTCTGCACAGGTGACAGGAGAGGAGGAGCTAAAGGGCAATGAACAAGATGAGGGAGATGACCCAGACACAACTTGGCAGTATGCAGTGGAGATGGAGGCTCGAAGTCCCTCCGAATCACTTGTGGAAATGGCCCGATGAATGCTCAGTTGCTTTGTAGTGACAGCCGAATTGTCTTCATTCGGCAGAGAGATGACTACTGGTTCTCCACCATGATAGACCTTTTCTACCTTTTCTAGGTCCAAAATGGGGACCTTTTTTCCACCAAGTGAGAGGGAGGACAAACTGAACTACTATCATGACATCCTATGTAGTCAGATAGCTGCTGCCTATGTGCACCATCGCCCATCCTCATGGTTTCCCTCTGTGCTCACGTTCCACTGTCATGGCTGCTTAGGTAGGGGGGAGGGGGCAGGAGCAGTACCAGCTCCATCAGCAGCAACTTAAGTCTAGAGTAAAACTACAACTCCCACCATGCCCTTCTGTAGACTGATAGCTATAGGCTGTCCGAGAATGATGGGAGTTGTAGTTTTGCAACAGCTGAAGGGCTGCAGGTTGAGCATCCCTGGTGAAGATGAATTAAAAGTGTATAAGAAGAAAGGAAGGAGGGCTCACACCAGACTAATGGATGTAAGTAGGTGCAAAGATCGTTCTGGGTCACCCAAACCCAGACTGAGAACGTGAATATATCAGCAAGAAGGTGATCTGCACTCAATACACTGGAAAGTGTGAGGTTTTATTAAGAAAAAAGGGAAAACAAATTAAAAAGTAAAAATAAAAATGGAATACAAAAGATAAAATAAGACAGGAGGATAAAATAGTTTGGTCAATATACAATAATAGTTAAAATAATGATAATAGTTGGAGTGAGATAATAGGATGTATATGTAGCTGTCCAACTAATAATGGTCATAGATTCATCATACAAACATTAGATGTGCACATATAATAATATAAGGAAGGACCTAAAAGGAAAAAAGGCAATGATAGACTCGCAGCAGTAAATGGTTATATATAGGACGTTCCTACAGGTGTTATTAGTATCAGTCAAAATTCACTTTCTCCAATGTTATTGGTTGGTGGTTGAGTCCAGCAAAAAAAGGAAATTGATAAAAATATATGCACTAGAGTGCATGCAATAAAATGAGGGCCAATACGGCCTAAAGTGTATCTTTCATACAGGCTCCAAGACACAATGCATAAATCAAAAGGCCTATAAATCCTGAGTGTCTCCTGTATATTTATATATATATATATAAGATATATTGGAGAAAGTGAATTTCTGATAAGAATATTATACTTCTTTCTACCCAGCCATCGATAGACAAATCTGGCATAAGTGCCCTCAGGGCCTCCAACTTAATCTGAACCTTTGTTTTAGATTCTGCATTGTTCATTATTGTTCAGCCTTCCTTTTATGCTGATAAGGATGCAGTGACTGTAGGTGGGACAATACTGGAGTGCAATTGAATGTGCTTCGGAAGGCCCAGAAGAACATCCAATCCTGTGACCCCTGTCATCCTTGCCTCAATGTTAGGCCATAACTTTTGATTGCATTCTTCTGCCCAATGTTTGGTCTGGTCCACTAAGAAGGCTAAATAATAAATCTGGAAGACCCATACCACCATTGCGCTTAGCTTTTATCATCAGGGAGTATGCCATCTAGGTCTCCTTCCCTGCCAGACAAAAGATGTCATCTGGGAGCAAAGTGAAAGGAAGATTGAGCGAGGTATTGGGATAGGCAATGTATGAAAGACATATAAGATGCGAGGCAGAATTAGCATTTTGTACAGGATTATCCTACCCATCCAACTAAACTCATATTTCGCCAGCCTTTTTCAATTTCATCCAATGATGTGATTATGGAGGGAAAATTAGTCTTTACAAGCTGTGCACTCGAAGGAGTGAGTTGTATCCCTAAATAAGAATTTGAAGTATTTGCCCATTGGTATGGAAACTGTTCAGAGATACGTGATCTGTCTTTAGGAGGTAATTTTATAGCCAGTAGTTGTGACATTTTTGGCTTTTTTTGACATCACCATTTATTTCACCCTTCTTCTGATCTGTCAGAAGGACGGAAAAATGGGACACAACAGATTCTGTATTCAGAATAGTCGTAAGACCTATATCACATGCTCTCTTTTTTTGCATCAGGATTGGCTCATGATTTGACATCCAATAGCAGGAGTGGGTACAAAACACACAAGGCATGCAAATATTCCATACACGTGTCATCTCAGTTTTAAATCCACTCCTGTTTTTTTTTGGCCTTAGCAATATTGATGGATTACTGTCCATGTGAAGGAGAATGCTCAAAAGACAGGATCCATTTTTGGGGGTTGTTCTTCTGAAGTATCAGAAGAAGGGAAAAATAATCAGTGACGGCAACACAAAGTTACTGCTGACAACCTGTCCACTCTGTTAAGAGGACACTACTTGTATAATCGTTACAGAACAGGATTTGTCAAAATCTGTGGAATTAGCTGATGAATGGAGTGAAAAGAAGTGCGCTGTTTCACTCCATAGTAGAAACTTTGGCTTCTGCACTGTTCTTCATACCTAGCTCTAACATTGACCTGTAAGGCTGGGTTCACACTTGGGTTATTTGGTCAGTTTTGCCCCCATAACTAATCAAATAAGTGAAGTGTGAAGTGATTCTAAGAGTGACGCCTGTCATCCGCTTGTCATACTGACTCACAGTACTCTTTCATTACCACAGCAAACTCTTTATGAATGTTTCTGCAAGGCACAGTGTTCTACACCAATATACAGGCTCTCTGCAGCCGGGAAATAGCTGTTTATTAACGTGATTTGTCACAAATAAACTCGGATCAAATCTTTTTGGGAAATTCTCCGAACCATCCAAATCCAATATTTGAAAAATTTGCTCGTCTCTAATCACAATGAATTATATCTGTGCGTCATGAGTGTAATAGTTGAAATCAGTTGTGAAGTAATGTGCGTTGGAGTACTAGTGCATCAAATTTATAAAAATGTGCAAGTATAGAAAACCTCTTTTCTCAACATGATAAAGCTATAGCAAGTAGTGGACACATAATTCCACCTGCCCATTAGACTGTGATAGTAAGCTGATAACTCCAACTTGATGTCCATACTGCATTTCTATATCAGACACTATGTGTTTACTGAACATGCTCACTTGCAGAAGGAAGACTAGCTAAATTAAATTAGCCATTTTGGAGAATCTGTTAACCACCGTCTGGATTACAGTACACCCCAAAAATGGAGGCAAATCAGTAACAAAATCTTTAGATATGGGTTGCTATGAAGCATCAGGGAAAGGCAAAGGAAGTAACATCCCTTCCGGTTTCTGTTTAGGGGACTTTTTGGTGCATGCTGTACAGCAGGTTACATGTTCCTGGAGTACACCAACTAGTCCACAATCTCATCCTCTTTGTCCTCAATAATAATGTGGTACCTATCAGATGTGAGGGAGAATTGTGGTCTGCTGTTAATACTACAACTGGCCAGATGGCTGGTGCTGCTAAAACTGTTTGCCATCCTACAGCCACCTGCAATTTGACTTGAGGATGATGAAGCACAGAGCTTTCATTTTCCACTTTGTGATTTACCAGACATTTTATTATGAGGCCTATTTTAACAATGGCAAGTCAAAGTACACTGATAATTAAATGTTAGTTAAATTCATATTTTTGGTATAGAATAGACAGAAGTACAATTAACACCCTCCTCTTGTACAAACACACTGGACACTGGTATTGACAATTTTAACTGCTTTATCGACTCACCGGTTTAATCGATTGACTATAAAGGGAAACTATCACATTGAACACAGTGTCTGAGCTGCACACAGCATGTTCTGGAGCAGGAGGAGCTGAGCAGATTGATATACAATTTAAATTCCTGTTCATTCTGGGCTTTGAAGACAGCGATGTGGTCCTATCAGTGACTAAAATCCTTTATTTTATGACTGTGCCTACAGAACTAGCTGCCAATCACTGATAGGAACAACTTTTTTACTTCAAGGCTCAGAATGAGCAGGAATTTAAATGATGTTTTACCTTTTTTAATGAACCCATCTTTAAAGTGACAGGCTCCCTTTAACTGGTATGTGAATGCAACACTATAATTAGAGATAAGCGAATCTATTCGCCGCTTCATATATTTGTATTGAATCTTGGAAATTTTCAGCTGTGAAGCGAATCCGAATTTCTTTGGATTCGCTTCGTATTATTCGTAAATCTTCGCAAAATTTAACACGCTAACGATATGTATGATACATATGAAACGTACGAAACGTACGCATTCTGCATGAGGCAGGACAATGACGATACGCCCACGCAAGAGCAGGAAGGTGAAGATACACCCCCCTCAGAACTGGAAAAAAACAGCTCTGCCCACGGGGATCTATTTTGGATGTATAGGGAGTGAAGACTCCTCCCTTTGTACTCCAACCTCCTCTGAAGTCTGAACCAGTTTAGACCAGCGCTGACCTCAGAGCAAGAGGCAAGCATCATTTCTAAAAAATAGCTGCGCCCAATTTGGAAAGAAATGTATTTTGGGGATGAGTTCCCTGAACCACCACCCTCTCCAGACATCAGGATGTCACAACTCTGTCAGAGAAACCCAGCTTCAGTGCCTGTGTCTTCCTTACCACCTTTTGAGGTTGCTGTTGCTGCTACTTTTGAGGCGGCTGGATTGTCTGCTGTGGCTTGTGCTGCTGGAACGTCTGCTGTGACTTGTGTGGCTGGAATGTCTGCTGTGGCTTTTGCAGCTGGAGTGTCTGCTCTAGCTTGTGCGGTGGAGGCGGCTGGAGCGTCTACTTCGCCACCCAGGAGGAGATCCACCCCTTCCATACACCAGAACCCAATTGTTCCACCATCTGTGATGGCCCATACACAGACCCTCTGGGACTATAAAACCGCAGTGGAGGACTGGGTCATCCAGGTACTCGACCATCCAAGGCCTGGAGAACCTTCATTGGAACACCAAAAGGGAACTGTGCTTTGGTTTTCCGTTGGTACAGGGTCTGGCTTCCTGCAGGATGACAACGATGGAAAGGAATATTTTGTGGGCCACAGATCGGTGAAACGGCCGTACCTGCCACAACATCGTCATAGCCTGTACGTGGGGGATCAGGTGGAGTACACCCCCATGGCATCCCTGAAAGGCCCATTTGCGACCGGAGTTACCCTCCTTTCAAAGCCTCTGATGCCTACAACGGAACCAGAAGTGTGGCCGAATAAACCACCAGGTCCAGGACACTTGCGCTGCCTGCAGGAGTTCCCAGATGGCATCCTCCGGTTCAGGGAAAAGCCACAGCCTCAGCCGGAGCCTCTGATTCCTGGACTGCCAGCACCACCACCAGAATGATGTTCTGCTCATTCTGGAAGGGCACCTTCCTGCCTTTATTACAAACTGAAACCTAAACCCTAGATTTAATCTCTGTTTAGTGTCAGACAATAAAGCAAGAAGTGGAATCCTAAACTGTACTCAGGAAAATTTCCTACAAGCAAAAATTCCTTAACCGCAGTTATGGTCCTGGGAAGCTTTCATACGGATGTAGCAGAGTTAACAGTCACAGTCATAATAACGCGTTAACTAGTTGTGTGTTAAAGAAGAACTCCCGCAAAAAATTGTATTCCATATCCTGCTAGAAATGTACATGATGTAATTTGTAGTCAATGTCATTTTCTTACCAGTGTCTGTATTTTTGAGTTGTATCTCCCAGATGTTTCACATCTGCATCATGTGACCAGCAATCAGACCCACCAACTCACATAGCATCTTATGTGTGGACAGTAAGTCTAATTCTCTATGCATTCCTAGGGGAACCTCACTTTCAGTCTCATAGGAATGAATAGAGTAATAGAGTAATTTGAGTAAGTAACGGACTTCCTGTCCTGAGTCAGTTGGAGGTCAGGAAGTTGGTCACATGACCCAGCTACAATATGAAGAGAGGGGATAACTCAGAATTACAGTCTCTGATGAGAAGATTGCATTCACTACAGATTATATCATGCTCCTTTCTAACAGGTCAAAGAATAAAAATTTTTGCGGGAGTTCTTTTACTCTGCAGCATTTGCATAGACTTGCTTAAGAGATACAGTGCAGCAGAGTTAAAGGGGTTGTCCGGCTTAAGAGCTGAACCCGGAAATAACCTCTTCTTCACCCAGGCAGCGAAGCATCAGAACATTTCATTCTCCAATGCTCTCCTTTGCCTTTCACTGAATCGTGCAGGGCAAGGGATTTTTTTAAGCAGACTTGGTGACCTACCGGGTCTCTGTATGGGAATGCTAGGTGGAGGCCAAGCAGTGAGCTCGGTGACATCACTGGCACTAATGGGCAGATCTCAGGCTGCCCTTGCCTGTAAAGCAGCTAAAGGCAGCACTAAAGGCAACCCGTTAGTGCTGGTGTTGTCACTGGGAACACTGCTAGGCAGAAGCCTCCACCTAGCAATGTAAAAATATAAACAAAGCAGCATGAAATACATTGCTGATCTGCCTGGGTAAAGAAGGGATATGTCTGGGTTCAGCTCTGCACCCGGACAACCCCTTTACCAGTAAAAGTTATAACACGTCAACTAAATGTGATAAATCATCAAGTGTTAACTGCGACATCTGTAAATGCATGGAGGGAACACTGCAAGGGGTAAAACTGAACACTGAACTATTAACAGGTTAAGGAGATTTCTATGGACTTCAAGGTGCTGCTCATGCAATGCAAATATAGAAGAATAGATATGAGGAAGAACAGGTCAGTGTTTTTCTATTTTGAAAGACCTAATCATTTCATAATATCCTGAATTTTAAATGACAAGAGACAAATATATTTCATGCTCAGGTATTTTCCAGCTTTATTGGAAGAAAATAGACGATGATTGGGAAACAAAGAAATATTTCCTCCAGGATACACTAGTTTATTTTGTTTTATTTTATTACGAAGCCTTATGAGTACATCACGAAACTAAATGGCTGGAACTGGTTCCAATCAATGGTTGGTTGTGCCTTGACACAGATAGACCTTTCCATAGCGGTTATTCCTGCAGCTTTTATTGTATAGTTATCATGATCACAGTGGGTTTGTGTTCCGCACCCTCGTTGTACAAAGTCGTCTCCGTGACCTGTAAAAATACACATCATCATTGTCATTTACTGCAATTATTAGGTCTGAATAAAAAAACCTTTTAGGAGAGATATATTATTGTATGTGTGACTAGAATATTACAGAATATTAAGACTATGCATCAGAGGGGTACAATGATGGGGATGGCGCTATCGCAGCTCCCTGTCATTGCACCCTCTAATTACAAAAAAAATGCACTTTGTGGCAAAGTAATTAGTCACAAAGCAAATTTTTTTTGTAATCAGCCGAATCAAACTTTTTAAAAGTTTGTTGATCTCTAGTAGTTATTGAACTGTATCAAATTGGCAACTAACATACTGAGACAAATACAAACTTGAATTGATATAATGTGATAAGAACTGGGATAATGAAACCTATTAATTACCATTATGAAATCGATCACGTTAATCATGATAGTCTCACAGTAACCCAATCATGATATACTGTCAATTGACTATTGACATATTTAAAAAATGTGTGTAATTTTGCAATTTCTGTATTTTTTGCACTTTTTCTTTGTTTTTGATTGTTTTGCGTTCCTATTTTATTTTATTTTTAAATAGATATATTGTGTTTCAAAATCCATATTATACCAGATAGGTGAGTACCCTTCCTTATAAGCATCTACTTTTGTGCCCCTTCATAGTAGTTATGCCCACCTTTGTGTTCCTTCACAGTAGTTATGCCCACCTTTTTGTGTCTTCACAGTAGTTATGCCTACCTTTGTGCCCCTTCACAGTAATTATGCCCAATTTGTGGCCCATTCAGAGTGATTATGTCCTCCATGTGGCCCCCTTTGGCCTCTAATGGCTTTTCTAGCTCCAGGAAAAGGCCTGATGATCGGTACATCCAGCAGCAGGATGTGCTCACACACACACTGTGCCGCTGACTGTGGACTTTCAGCGCTCCTCCCACACAGCCAGCAGCATAATGAGCCGCCGGGATGGAGATTGCCGGAGATTAGCTAAACAGGGACAATTCCCTGCTTCACCATGTAAAGGAACAGCCCAGTGAGTGCGCCCCTCCAGCCTCTGCACCTGGGGCACATGCCCCGTCTGCCCCCTCCCCCTCCTCGCTACGCCCCTGTTCACTTAAATGTGACTGCTCCCTTCTATTCACTTAAATAGGAGAGACCAGGCCTGTTTAAGTGAATGGGACGGCAGAGCTGTAATCTCTCCTGCAAACAGCTATGCTGACCATGACGAGCAGTTAAACTAAGGAGAACACAGCACTAGTATGAGCGCTGCCTTCTCTTCATACAGTTGATGCCGGCAGTTTACCCTTCGTCAATTTGATATTGATGATCTATCCTGAGGATCATAATCAATACAGTAGAAGTGGACAATCCCTTTAAATTTGCTGCAACAAAGTGTTTAATATGTCAACTTTAAAAGGAATGTCATCGAGAGGACATGGAACAAAGCAAAAAAGAAAGACTTTTTGTTACCTATCACTTTTACAAAATTGTAAATACACATGGTCTCATCTGCCTTGAACATTGTACAGTTTCTGAAGTGGAACACCAGGTAGATCGAACAGCTGAGCAGGATGGGCAGAACAGACCATTGGGTTTAAAGCTTTCCATTTGTTGCATATCTGTAAAAGAGAAAAAGTGAAATAATAAGAGGATTTATTTTTGTAACCCATACATCAGGGATTCCCAATCTGCAGCTCTCAGCTGTCATAATACTACAACTCCCACAATGTCCAGCTGTAGACTGATAGCTGTAGGCTTTCCGGGCATGCTGGGAAGTTGGTACTTTTGCAACATCTGGAGAGCCGCAGTTTGGTCATCCCTGATATACATAATAAAGTTTTTTCAATATATAAAATGATGTAGGGTATTTGTTATCCCCTTTTTTCTTTCCTAAAGTGTCGTCTTTCACAATCATTTGGTTTTCCTAAGAACTTCTTGATCTGTCGTTGCCTTCAATGTGGTTTGAAATCATTGAGATTTCATGCATCATGTAGACATCAGTGATCTGCAGAGCAAGATCTGTGCTCACTGCAAAAGGTCCAATGCTCTACCCTAGGAATATTTTACTAGATGGGACATATTTATTCTTAACTAATATTTTTGTAGGTGACATAGACATGATTTGCCTGTTTACTAATGACACAAAAGAGAGCAGGGACATGTGGCTGGGTAAACAAGCACGATGCTTTGTTTGCATAGCTAGACATCTAATCAGTGATAGTGGGACCACATCTGCATCGCTGTGTCTAGTTCTGGAGACCCCACCTACAAAAGACATAGATAGAATGGAACATGTGCGAAAGTAGGCTACAAAAACAGTGGAAGATCTGCAATAGAGAGAAGTGAATCACTAAAGATTCAATTTGGTTCAGGTTTGCTAAAGTTTTGAAAAACTTTGGTTCACACTCTCAATCAATACGGAGTGAGCAAAATTTGCTCAAATTGCCCTGAAAATCAGTATATAACCCCCTCTAGCCTCTTAAGATTTATTAGGAAAACTAATCTTTTTATCTACTTTTTATGATGAACTATTACATCATGGAAGACAGTGCGACATTTTGATGTAATAGTACGTCATGGTTATCTCTGATGCGTTGCAGCGCGGTGACCGGAATAAGATGGCTGCTCTAATCGGTAGGCAGCTATCTTAGCTGAGGGCGAACAGGAGTTTTTCCACCCTCCTGCATCCCCGATGGCTGCAATTGGCTGATTAGTGAAGACTGCCCCATCACAGAGCCGGCAATGGTATGGTTCTGCAGGGGCGCTTCAGGAGGTCATGGTGCCCGTGTTGTACCAGGATAACATTTCCCTGGTGAAGTCCCACAAACAGCAAAGAGGGGAAAGACCCAAAAAAGATGCCGGGTTTGTTACAAAAGGGGAATACGAAAGGACCCCATTTATCAGTGTGACTCCTGCCCTGATAAACTCGTCCTCTGCATAAAGGATTGTTTCCGAACCTACCACGCATCCATGGATTATTAATTTCATCCTTTATGCTCCCTATAATAATTCCGGAATCTCAGGAATTTTAACCCCTTAGTGACAAGCCTGTTTTTGGCCTTACTGACCAATCTTTTTTCTTCTTTTTTCATTGTCGCGTTCCGAGAGCTAGAACATTTTTATTGTTCTGTCTATATAGCTGTATGAGGGCTTGTTTTTTTGCAGGAAAATTTGTATTTTTTAATGGCACCATTTTGGGGTACACATAACTTTCTGATTAACTTTTATTAACTCTTTCTGGGAGGGAGATGGGAAAAACAGGAATTCTACCACTGTGTTTTTACATTATAAATATTACCGTGTTCTTTTTTCAGTATAAATAACAGTACGATTACAGTGATACCAAATACATATAGTTTTTTTACGTTTTACTACTATTTTGCAGTAAAAAAAAAAGTTTTTGCATTGCTGCTTCCCAAGACCCATAACTGTTTTATTTTTCTTTCTATGGAGTTGTGTTGCGAAACGACTTTTATTTTTCATTGGTATCACGTTGGCGTAAATGACACTTTTTGATCGCTAGTTATTACATTTGTTCAGTGGCAACTAAGAATAAATTAGCAATTCTGTCATTTTAATTTTTTTTTTTACGGTGTTCACCATAGGGTATAATTTACGTGATATTTATGTAGTCCTGGTCATTACGGACGAATACCTAACATATGTGGGAGATTTTTTTTTCATTTTTTTTCATTTAAAAATTTCAATGGAAAAAAAGGCATATTTTTTATGGATTTTTTTTAATTTAATGAATGTAGGGTTTTTTCTCTTTTTATCATTTAATAGTAGTGATGAGCGAGCATGCTCAGCCGAACTCGCTGTTCGGCCGAGCATGCCGGAACTCGGGTACACTCGGTGTTCGGCCGAACACCGGGTATACTCGAGTTCCATGCTCGAGTCCCCTCCCCGCATGCTAATTAATTAGCGTGCAGGGAGGGATGGCATTTAGTGTAATGCCAGTAGCCATCTTAGACTGATTGGCTGGCCGGGAACGCGTCATCGTTTGCTATATAGCACCCGGTGACGCTTTCAAGGCCAGTGTTAGTCAGGGAGAGCTGCTGCAAGGAGGGACAGATAGTGTAGGGACAGAGGCACGCTAGGCGGCGATAGATTTTATTTTAATAACAAATAAAATGGCTTTTAAGGGCTATAGGAATATGTGGGGACGTTTTTTTTTTTTTTAATTTGGGGGACTTGTGTAAACCAGGCACCCCCTGCTCTTCCGAGCGGGGGGTGCCTTTTTTACTTCCATTGACTTACATTATGCTTGGGTGCTTGGCCAGAGCACCCGGGCATACGAGAACACAATCAACACTCCTTAACAGAGAGGTGCAGCGTGCTAGAAACTACTCAAGGCTGGTCTGGGGCCTTCATAGGCCCCAGCCAGCCTTCCCATACATCGGCACCATTCGAGCATTTGTGGGATGTCGATGGGAGACAGCGGGAGTCCGCTCCCTCTGTCACCGCTTTACAGTCTTAAAGAGCCCGGATCGGCACTCCTGCTGGTTCAGACTGTTAAAGCAGTGCTGCGGCTTTCACATGAGAGCCAGGTCCCCGGTCTCCGCTGCAGGGATGACCCAAGCATCGCTTAGACTGAGCTGCCGTAAAAAAGCAGCAGCCCAGCCTAATGACCCTCAGTGAACACCATAAAAACACGTATCGGTGGTCACTAAGGGGTTAAACATCTGACATGGCAGCTAAAATCCATGTCTGTTTATTCAGGCCTGCAAAATCCATATTTTGCAGTTTGACTCTAGAGCCTGTTGTGTGCTCATACAGCAGGCTACAAGCACATATGGGGTGTTTCCAGAATGGGCAGAAAATGGGTAACACATGCTGGGGTGCAATTTCTCCTCTTACCACTTGTGAAAGTGAAAAATTGGGGTCTTGTATTTTTTTTTTAATTTTCACAGCCGAGTGCTTTTAAATGCTTTGACAAGTGTTTCTGCCTTCTGTGAGACACCAGTTTGCTGAAAGGTACCTTTTCCACCCTTTAAAATGTTCACACAGGGGTGCACTTTCCAACATGCGGTCAGTTTTTTTTTTTTTTTTATTTCTGGGGACCTCAGGAATTTTTAAACATGCAACATGACACCTTAAATCTATGTCTGTTTATTCAGGCCTGCAAAATCAATATTTTGCAGTTTGCCTGTTGTGCGCCAAGTGTTTCCTAATTCTGTGAAACACCTGATGGGTCAAAGTACTGACTACACTCCTTGAAATATTCCTTGAGGGGTGTAGTTTCTGGAATGGGGTCACTTTTGGGAGGTTTCCACTCAAGGGGTACATCAGGGTGTGTTCAGTTGCAAGATGGCACCTGCAAATTATTCACCTGAAATCTGCCTTCCAGAAGCCATTTGGTGCTCCTTTTCTTCTGACCCCTGTAGTACTCCCATATAGCAGTATACAAGCACATATGGGTATTGCCGTAATCAGGAGAAAATGGACAACACATTAGGGGGTGCATTTTCTCCAGTTCCCCCTTGAGAAAATGGAAAATGTGGGCCTAAAATCACTTTTGCTAGAAAAAATATAAATTTTCATTTTCACAGTGTTTCCTAATTCTATAAAACACCTTTGGTATCTAAGTGCTCACTATATACATTGAAAGATTCCTTGAGGGGTGTACTTTCCAGAATAGGGTCACATTTGGGGATTTTTGACTGTAGGGGTGCATCAGGGTGTCTTCAATAGTGACATGGCGTCTGTCAATTATTTATGTGAAATCTGCGCTCCAATATCCATATCTTGCTCCTTCCACTCTGTGCCCTGCGGTGTGCCCATACAGCAGTTCACAGCCACAAAGAGGTGTTTCTATAAGCTGTAGAATCAGGGTAATAGATGCCAAAATGATGCCAACATAAAGTACACATATGTGGAATGTTGATTGATAACTATTTTATTAGGTCTTACTATCTGTCGTAAATGTAGAAAATAGTGAATTTTACAAAATATTCAGTACATTTTGATGTTTTTCCCAAATAAAGTAAAAAAAATATTGACTCAAATTTATCACTTACATAAAGTACAATGTGTCACGAGAAAACAGTTTCAGAATCGATTAGATAAGTTAAAGCATTCCAAAGTTATTACCACATAAAGTGACACAGGTCAGATTTGCAAAAATAGGCCTGGGCAGGAAGGTGAAAACTGGCCTAGGATAGAAAGTTAAAAACACATTGCGCCGACACATGTGGTCTGCTTTTTCATATTTCACAGAATTCAAAAATTGATATATAAACACACACACAGAGCTAGGGGAGAAAAAAAAGTGGCTGGGGGGGGGCAAGCATCCAAAAATTATGCTTTGACAGGGTCGAAGGAGCATACAGTATAATAATTCTTCTTTTTAATTGGGAGCAGAAACCATGCAGTGTGGATGTGGAAAGGTTACAGTGCAGATGGAGTGCTATAGGGCAGCAGGAGTAGCATATTGTGGAACATACAAAGTTGTCTATGAGTAGTAGTAGTATTGATAGTAGTAGTAGTGATGATAGTCTTGGTAGTTGCAGATACTTTGCATTAATAGTGGAGTCAGTAGGGGATTAGCATCGAGGAGCAGCAGCAGCTAAGGCCGTGGTGGCTACAACAGCCAGGGAGGAGGAGCAAGAGCAACGCTGTGATCCCTGGCCCCATGGCATGGGATCAGACTCCAAAGTTACCCCCACATCATCCTGCTATGAATAAGAGGAGGACTGAGCCATTGAATCCACACTCTTATCCTCTTTCTCCTCAGTGATAATACTGCACCTCTCTGAAGCTAGCAGGGGCAACTGCGGACTACTTCTGGCTGCATGGCTGGTACTGCTTCTACCTACATTCTGAGTATGGATCTTTTTTTTGGAACCTTTCCATAACCCAGAAATTTTTGGGCCTCTCAGACAATATTATGCGCTAACCCATGTATTAGTTTAGTAATCATGCATATGCTGGTTTGAATATATTTAACAGCCCCCCCCAAAATAAATAAATGAATACACAAACAAACAAAAATTGACACTCTGTGGAGATAGAAATTAACATAAACAGATTTAGGCCTAAATTCATTATCACTTTCAGATAATTTGGTGTACTACCCTGTGTATTGGTGTATTTATCACCTATATTCTGGTGTAATTAAATTGAACAAGTCCCCAAAAAATGAAATTCCAACCGTGTATAAATACAATAAATAGAAATAGACAATGGAGGTCTGATGCTCAATTTCATTTTAACATTCACAGGTAAATTATATTGGTGTACTCATCACCTATATGTTTTAATTAAATTGAACCCTTTCTTATATAAAATAAATAAACAAAAAACAAAACAATTTCTAACCATGTGGAAATACATTAAATGGATACTGGAGAGTTGAGACCTGATGCTCAATTTCACTATACTGTAGCACTCACAGGCAAATACTACCCTGTGTATTGGTGTAATGATCATCTATATGCTGGAGGTAAAAGAGTTGAATTTACCTACTGGCGGGCTCAAATAAACTAGTCACGCCTTACCTGTTATTACCATAGAATCCGGAACAATTATTCTGGTGCGTGATGCGGGCTAGTCTGCGGTGCAGCACAACAGCATATGCCATGGTGTTTCTCATGAATATATCAGCCGGACATGAATTTGTTGTGAAGCTTCTCAGCTCTCAGGTGTGAACTGACACTTTAAACAGTCCTTGTTAAAGGGGTTGTCTCACTTCTCTAAGTTGCATTTATCATGTAGAGGAAGTTAATACAAGCCACTTACTAATGTATTGTTAATACCCATGAGAG
This sequence comes from Rhinella marina, assembly GCA_900303285.1. Classification (NCBI taxonomy): domain Eukaryota; kingdom Metazoa; phylum Chordata; class Amphibia; order Anura; family Bufonidae; genus Rhinella; species Rhinella marina. The sequence continues at coordinate 1,882 of ONZH01000578.1, read as the reverse complement.
GCCAATTGTCTGAGAGGCCAATACCCCACTAATGTATTGTTAATTCCTTTGCTGGCTGGATTAATTTTTCCATCACATTATACATTGCTTGTTTCCATGGTTACAGACCACCCTGCAATCAATCAGTGGTGGTCGTGCTTGCACACTATAGGAAAAAAAGTCAGTCTCTCTGGTGGCCGAGAACATCGAGCGCACATAAGCTATTGCTTTTTCTTATACTCACATAGCTCCTGGATGCCTCTTCCAAACTCAACCTAAGATTGCTGCTGCTGCTTTCCTCCCCAGGTTTTGTAACTCCACCCCGAGAGTTTTCAACACCACATGAATCTAGAAATGCAGTCCTTTTTAACTATGCTAGGAAACCGCGGCCTCTGGTGGCCAAGCAGCAGAATGTCAGTCCAGATCACTTAAAGGGTTATTCTCATTTTAGACAACGGGGGCATATCACTAGGATATGCCCCCATTATCTTATAGGTGCGGGTCCCACCGCTGGGACCCGCACCTATTTCCAGAACGGAGCCCCCGAACTGAATGAGGGCGCACTGCACATGCGCAGCCGCCCTCCATTAATTTCTATGGGGCCGCCGAAAATAGACGAGCGCTGGCTCGGCTACTTCCGTCGGCTCCATAGAAATTAATGGGAGCGCACCGCGCATGCACGGCCCGGCTCCCATTCATTTCTATGAGCGGCGCGGGCAGCTGCGCCTGGTGGTGGCCGGACCCCCGGAAACCTGGGGTCCTCCAGGCGCAGCGCTCCCCGCTCCGTTCTGGATATAGGTGCGGGTCCCAGCGGTGGGACCCGCACCTATAAGACAATGGGGGCATATCCTAGCGATATGCCCCCATTGTCTAAGATGAGAATACCCCTTTAATTTCATTTACCCAAATACAACGTTGATAAAATGAGTGATGTTCTCCTTCCCACACAGAGGTAGCATGATGGAGACAAATAGGCAGCAATAGTGGCCACATGAGGCCCTGCAAGCAAGGCCAGATCTATTCATCGGCTTGAGAAGTGTGTGAAAATCCTCATAAATTAATTTGGATGAAAGTGATGTTTTGGACACTCACAGAGGATAACTTTTTTCTTTTGCCACCATGGCTCCAAAATACCCTCTCTGAGATGACACAAGAACATGGGCAATAATGAGAGTGTGCTGTGCCAGTTCAGGCCACTATTCCAGTCTGCCTGCCCAGAACTCCATGATGTCAGGGAAGAGGATAGGCACCAGAGATTGGTCAGAGTTTAGGTAGGCCTGAACCTGGACATTGAGGCAGAAGCTGTGGGCTCAGCCTGTTCTGTTGCTGCAAGAATGTTTCAAGAGTGGCTGAAAAGCTTAGACAATCTCCTGGACATGGTCAGCATTTTGCATAAGCCAGTGTGCTTTTCTTAAAAGTCTATGTTAAAGGCATGCTCCATGCAGAGAGCATGCTTTATTTTGTCAAGCTTTAGGGTGGCCAGGATGTTGCATCCATTATTGCTGGCCATGTTGCCCATTTGGAATGGGTGGGGTGAAAGCCATAGGAACGTTTGCTGCTTTATGTACTTTAGCAACTGTTCACTGGTGTGGCTACTCTAGCTTAGGACGATCAGCTCCAACACGGCATGTCAATGCTTGACTTGAAGCATGTCATAGTAAGGAGGGGTAGTGCGAACAACTTGGTGTCCTGCTGCTGTTTTGCATGACAATGTGTTCAGTGCCTGGTGTGGGGGCCGAGCTGACACAATCATGGGGGCGGTCAAAAGGACCTGGCCTCATTTCCGAGGTGCTGCCTTGCTACTTGCAGGAAAGAACATTGACCCAGTTGGCCATGAAAGACATGTACTGTCCCTGCTCATAACAGCTGCTACAAATATCCACTGTGGTGTGAACCTTCCGCA